>JAJKFL010000237.1:40389690-40407882 GCA_021186555.1 Reticulitermes speratus
CAAGACCAAATTATTTCACAGGCTCCTGAAACCGCTTCTTTGCCCATGAATGTTGTTGGCACATCTCTACAGATCGATACAATGACGTAATTCGAAATTTGAATTCCAACAGCCTGCAGAAGGACGTTACGTAAGCAGAACTGCATGCAATATTTACTGTTATAATAGTATAATTAACCTTACGTATCCACATATATATATATATATATATATATATATATATATATATATATATATATATGGGATGTGTGTATATGCAATAAACGTATGTTTGAGTGCACAGCTGATATAATGAGGCTGTATAGTGTCGAATGACGAGACGAGTGGTGAATTAGTTGGAAATTATGTGGCCAGTATTCATGTAAAACTGCGTATATCGTAATTTAATTAGAGGGAATTAGAAAAAAAAAAAAAAGAAAATTTTTGGAGAGCATAGCTAGTTTTGGGGGCCCAGGTTTCGATCTAACAAATGAGAAGAAAAATGTATTTGTGACATGCAGCCTGAAGATGGAGACATAAAATTCTTTCGACATCTTGCCATAATCTATCAAAGTACACGGCGTCATCCCATAAAAGCGTAATATCGACAATCACCGCCTAAAACAAAAACTCAAAAGTTTTAACTTTTAAAGAAAGTAATACCGTCAATACAACTGTTTTGGTTTAAAAATAAAAATTGTGTTACTGGTATTAGTTCGTTTGTAACTCGATGTAACACAAAGGGAGGCCTAACGTTTTAAAGAGTTTAATGATTTTTCTAAGAAACAGTAGATATTTATTTATTTACTCTATTTATTTATTTATTTATTTACTCATTTATTTATTTATTTACTCATTTATTTATTTATTTATTTATTTACTCATTTATTTATTTATTTACTCATTTATTTATTTATTTACTCATTTATTTATTTACTCATTTATTTATTTATTTATTTACTCATTTATTTATTCATTTATTCATTTATTTATTTACTCATTTATTTATTTATTTATTTACTCATTTATTTATTTACTCATTTATTTATTTATTTACTCATTTATTTATTTACTCATTTATTTATTTATTTACTCATTTATTTATTTATTTATTTATTCATTTATTTATTTATTTATTTACTCATTTATTTGTTTATTTATTTATTTACTCATTTATTTATTTATTTACTCATTTATTTATTTACTCATTTATTTATTTATTTACTCATTTATTTATTTACTCATTTATTTATTTATTTATTTACTCATTTATTTATTTATTTACTCATTTATTTATTTATTTATTTACTCATTTATTTGTTTATTTGTTTATTTATTTACTCATTTATTTATTTATTTATTTACTCATTTATTTATTCATTTATTCATTTATTTACTCATTTATTTATTTATTTACTCATTTATGTGTTTATTTATTTATTTACTTATTTATTTACTCATTTATTTATTTATTTGGGAAGGAACATAGGCTGAGGCTGTTTGAGAAAAGAAGGCTGACGAATTACGTATTTGGGCCTCAAAGGGTTGAGGTAACAGGAGATTGGAGAAGACTACATAAAGAGGAGCTTTATGATCTGTACTGCTCGCTGAATATTATTGGAGTGATCAAATTATAGAGGATGAGATGGGCGGGGAATGTGGCACGTGTGGGAGGTGAGAAGAGTACCACACAAACTTTTTGTTGTTAAAAACCCGAGGGAAAGAGACCACTTTCAAGACCTAAGAGTAGATGGGAGGGTAAAAATTTAATTGATATAGTTCAGGATTCCGACAAGTAGCAAGCTATTTTGAACACGGTAATGAACATTCGCTTTACATTTAATGCGGACAGTTTCTCGAATTGCTCAGGGCCTATTAGCTTAACTTATCCTGAGGAATTTGTTCGTGTGGTATCAACCACACACACCTGTGAAAATCTCAAAACTATTACCATTCGCACCACCCCCCACCCACCCACCCACCGCGCGTGTTCGAAACGTCCAACTTAGTTACAGCAACAATTTTATCTCGTTAATACGAACTGAGTCAGATATAAGGTCGTGACACAAAATTAATCAGAAGGCCACACTCTTTGATCACGGCGTCAGAGAGTGTGTTGCTGTACCTGCCTGACCAGGACCACCAACGTCGCTGCATTCCTATCGAACGACGCTCCACAAAGGAACATCCGAACAACGGGGTCGCGACTGACCAACACAAAGTCATAACATTTTTCAATTTTAATTTTTCCCTTTAAAATTATACACTTACTATCCCGTTAACACATAGCGAACGTTTATTAATTTTAGTAATTCATCCAGCCCTCTACAACTACCGGTAGAAGAGGTTCGACAAAGTGAAGTGATTTATCCAGACGATTACCTCAAAAAGCAGGAACACCGAGCGAGATGGCTACAGAAGTAATGCTTATAATTTGTATTTGATAGGTAACGGGTTCGAATCTCAGCCGGAGCGGTGGACATTATCGTAAATTGCATGCTTTTCCTTAATAGCTCAAGGTTGATGACAGGATACTGCCTAAAGTTTAAAACATTTCTTCTTTTAATGGGTTTAATTCTTTAAAGACAGCGGTTAACCTGAATTACATATAAAGATTCAGCTCGTACCGCGCAGTAAATACACTCCGTCTCGGTTATACAAACCAGTCAGTTAATGTTGTACAGTGAAATAATCGCTGTTTGTTCTGAGATCCACACAAAACACATAAATACAATCCGTACCGCGCAGTAAACACACTCCGTCTCAGTTATACAAACCAGTCAGTTAATGTTGTACAGTGAAATAATCGCTGTTTGTTCTGAGATCCACACAAAACACATAAATACAGTCCGTACCGCGCAGTAAACACACTCCGTCTCAGTTTATACAAACCAGTCAGTTAATGTTGTACAGTGAAATAATCGCTGTTTGTTCTGAGATCCACACAAAACACATAAATACAGTCCGTACCGCGCAGTAAACACACTCCGTCTCAGTTATACAAACCAGTCAGTTAATGTTGTACAGTGAAATAATCGCTGTTTGTTCTGAGATCCACACAAAACACATAAATACAGTCCGTACCGCGCAGTAAACACACTCCGTCTCAGTTATACAAACCAGTCAGTTAATGTTGTACAGTGAAATAATCGCTGTTTGTTCTGAGATCCACACAAAACACATAAATACAGTCCGTACCGCGCAGTAAACACACTCCGTCTCAGTTATACAAACCAGTCAGTTAATGTTGTACAGTGAAATAATCGCTGTTTGTTCTGAGATCCACACAAAACACATAAATACAGTTCGTACCGCGCAGTAAACACACTCCGTCTCAGTTATACAAACCAGTCAGTTAATGTTGTACAGTGAAATAATCGCTGTTTGTTCTGAGATCCACACAAAACACATAAATACAGTCCGTACCGCGCAGTAAACACACTCCGTCTCAGTTATACAAACCAGTCAGTTAATGTTGTACAGTGAAATAATCGCTGTTTGTTCTGAGATCCACACAAAACACATAAATACAGTCCGTACCGCGCAGTAAACACACTCCGTCTCAGTTATACAAACCAGTCAGTTAATGTTGTACAGTGAAATAATCGCTGTTTGTTCTGAGATCCACACAAAACACATAAATACAGTCCGTACCGCGCAGTAAAACACACTCCGTCTCAGTTATACAAACCAGTCAGTTAATGTTGTACAGTGAAATAATCGCTGTTTGTTCTGAGATCCACACAAAACACATAAATACAGTCCGTACCGCGCAGTAAACACACTCCGTCTCAGTTATACAAACCAGTCAGTTAATGTTGTACAGTGAAATAATCGCTGTTTGTTCTGAGATCCACACAAAACACATAAATACAGTCCGTACCGCGCAGTAAACACATTCCGTCTCTGTTATACAAACCAGTCAGTTACGGCTGTACAGTGAAATAATCGCTGTTTGTTCTGAGATCCACACAAAACACATAAATACAGTTCGTACCGCGCAGTAAACACACTCCGTCTCAGTTATACAAACCAGTCAGTTAATGTTGTACAGTGAAATAATGGCTGTTTGTTCTGAGATCCACACAAAACACATAAATACACTGTGTGAGCAGAACGTAGAATTTGTGAATGTTAAACGTGGTGGTACATATAGTAACCACTGGGCTTTAGAGGGTTAATATATATTGTACATAAATACCGTCCGTACCGCGCAGTAAACACACTCCGTCTCAGTTATACAAACCAGTCAGTTAATGCTGTATAGTGAAATGATCGCTGTTTGTTCTGAGTCGGCCCGACTCGATAGAGAGGAACGTCCGACTCTTCCGTCTGAGTGCGCTCTCGCAGTGAAAAAAGTGATCCTAGTTTGATGAAGACAATGAACTTATTTCAATAAATGGTTGTAGTGTATTTAATGACACTGTCAGTGACTTCGATCGTAAGAGTATAGCTTTGAATGATACGATCGTTACTGAACTAACCCTCTAAAGCCCAGTGGTTACTATATGTACCACCATGTTTAACATTCACAAATTCTACGTTCTGCCCACACAGTGTATTTATGTGTTTTGTGTGGATCTCAGAACAAACAGCGATTATTTCACTGTACAGCATTAACTGACTGGTTTGTATAACTGAGACGGAGTGTGTTTACTGCGCGGTACGGACTGTATTTATGTGTTTTGTGTGGATCTCAGAACAAACAGCGATTATTTCACTGTACAGCATTAACTGACTGGTTTGTATAACTGAGACGGAGTGTGTTTACTGCGCGGTACGGACTGTATTTATGTGTTTTGTGTGGATCTCAGAACAAACAGCGATTATTTCACTGTACAACATTAACTGACTGGTTTGTATAACTGAGACGGAGTGTTTACTGCGCGGTACGGACTGTATTTATGTGTTTTGTGTGGATCTCAGAACAAACAGCGATTATTTCACTGTACAACATTAACTGATTGGTTTGTATAACTGAGACGGAGTGTGTTTACTGCGCGGTACGGACTGTATTTATGTGTTTTGTGTGGATCTCAGAACAAACAGCGATTATTTCACTGTACAGCATTAACTGACTGGTTTGTATAACTGAGACGGAGTGTGTTTACTGCGCGGTACGGACTGTATTTATGTGTTTTGTGTGGATCTCAGAACAAACAGCGATTATTTCACTGTACAACATTAACTGATTGGTTTGTATAACTGAGACGGAGTGTGTTTACTGCGCGGTACGGACTGTATTTATGTGTTTTGTGTGGATCTCAGAACAAACAGCGATTATTTCACTGTACAACATTAACTGATTGGTTTGTATAACTGAGACGGAGTGTGTTTACTGCGCGGTACGGACTGTATTTATGTGTTTTGTGTGGATCTCAGAACAAACAGCGATTATTTCACTGTACAGCATTAACTGATTGGTTTGTATAACTGAGACGGAGTGTGTTTACTGCGCGGTACGGACTGTATTTATGTGTTTTGTGTGGATCTCAGAACAAACAGCGATTATTTCACTGTACAACATTAACTGATTGGTTTGTATAACTGAGACGGAGTGTGTTTACTGCGCGGTACGGACTGTATTTATGTGTTTTGTGTGGATCTCAGAACAAACAGCGATTATTTCACTGTACAGCATTAACTGACTGGTTTGTATAACTGAGACGGAGTGTGTTTACTGCGCGGTACGGACTGTATTTATGTGTTTTGCGTGGATCTCAGAACAAACAGCGATTATTTCACTGTACAACATTAACTGACTGGTTTGTATAACTGAGACGGAGTGTGTTTACTGCGCGGTACGGACTGTATTTATGTGTTTTGTGTGGATCTCAGAACAAACAGCGATTATTTCACTGTACAACATTAACTGATTGGTTTGTATAACTGAGACGGAGTGTGTTTACTGCGCGGTACGGACTGTATTTATGTGTTTTGTGTGGATCTCAGAACAAACAGCGATTATTTCACTGTACAGCATTAACTGACTGGTTTGTATAACTGAGACGGAGTGTGTTTACTGCGCAGTACGGACTGTATTTATGTGTTTTGTGTGGATCTCAGAACAAACAGCGATTATTTCACTGTACAACATTAACTGACTGGTTTGTATAACTGAGACGGAGTGTGTTTACTGCGCGGTACGGACTGTATTTATGTGTTTTGTGTGGATCTCAGAACAAACAGCGATTATTTCACTGTACAACATTAACTGACTGTTAATGGAGACGGCCTATTTTTGTGACGTAGGTATTTAATATTTACATATTATTTGGCGTAACAAGACGAGCGGTTCCGGGTTCGATTCCCGGTTGGGTTCTTGGAAATTTTCAAGTCACCTATTCCTTCTGTCCACATTTAGTAGCCCTGGGGTCCACTCACCCTCTAACAGAAATGATTACCAACGAATTCCCTTGGGGGTAAAGTGCGGCCGGCGCGTGGAGCTGACAACTCTGCCGTCCTAGTTGTCCCGAATGTCATATTGAGTCTTCATGACTTGTTAAGGGAAAGCTTTACCTTTTTGTTTAAGAAGTCATTGGTTTTAAGTTCATTACTAAAGGAATTCTTTACAGCATGTGTACATAAATTTTCCAAAAATCTAAAAGCCACTTCAAAATTCTGCGCGCCAAAATGGTTACTTTAAGAAAGTTCCATACTGAGGGCCCACAAATATTAGGTGCCAACGTATAAAAATTGGTCGCCCCGGGCGACCTGGTGTCCGGGATTTGTTCACCCCTGCCTTATAGGGGTACAATACCCCTCATGAAAGCAATTATTACTGCAGGGGGTCCTCACAAAACGCCAGAGCTTGTCTGATCTTGACCCGTATCTGCAGGGTCAAATGGCACGGGTCCAAAACCGCTGCAAATTCCAGTGATCGTACCTCTGCACTGGCACAAATAATGAGCTCAGAGCAAAGTGTCAGCTTAGCACGAATCAGGAGTGATTCATGCAGCTGTAGCTTAGGTAGCTAACACATCAGCAAATAGCTACTGGCGCTCAGTTGTAAAGCGATGAGAGAATTATAAAGCGTAGTGTCACTTCTACGCCGGAGTAGGATTCAATGATAAGTGGCTAGTACAAGAAGCAGAAAGTTAGGATCAGTAACATCTCCACACAGACATTAGTGAATCAGAACCACATGATTGAATTCAATTTATGATCCCACTAACCTATAGTTCAGGGAATTCTGTCACGTGTCTAGCGACTACAGGGTATCACAATTAACCCCGTAAAGCCCAGTGGTTACTATATGTACCGCCATGTTTAACATTCAACAATTCTACGTTCTGCCCACACGTGTATTTATGTGTTTTGTGTGGATCTCAGAACAAACAGCGATTATTTCACTGTACAACATTAACTGACTGGTTTGTATAACTGAGACGGAGTGTGTTTACTGTGCGGTAACGGACTCGTATTTATGTGTTTTGTGTGATCTCAGAACAAACAGCGATTATTTCACTGTACAACATTAACTGACTGGTTTGTATAACTGAGACGAGAGTGTGTTTACTGCGCGTACGGACTGTGAATTTATGTGTTTTGTGTGGATCTCAGAACAAACAGCGATTATTTCACTGTACTAGCATTAACTGACTGGTTTGTATAACTGAGACGAGTGTGTTTACTGCGCGGTACGGACTGTATTTATGTGTTTTGTGTGGATCTCAGAACAAACAGCGATTATTTCACTGTACAACATTAACTGACTGGTTTGTATAACTGAGACGGAGTGTGTTTACTGCGCGGTACGGACTGTATTTATGTGTTTTGTGTGGATCTCAGAACAAACAGCGATTATTTCACTGTACAACATTAACTGACTGGTTTGTATAACTGAGACGGAGTGTGTTTACTGCGCGGTACGAGCTGTATTTATGTGTTTTGTGTGGATCTCAGAACAAACAGCGATTATTTCACTGTACAACATTAACTGACTGGTTTGTATAACTGAGACGGAGTGTGTTTACTGCGCGGTACGAGCTGTATTTATGGTTTTTGTGTGGATCTCAGAACAAACAGCGATTATTTCACTGTACAACATTAACTGACTGGTTTGTATAACTGAGACGGAGTGTGTTTACTGCGCAGTACGGACTGTATTTATGTGTTTTGTTGGATCTCAGAACAAACAGCGATTATTTCACTGTACAACATTAACTGACTGGTTTGTATAACTGAGACGGAGTGTGTTTACTGCGCGGTACGGACTGGATCTTTAATATAATTCAGGTTAATCTTAACCTTCTTCTCAAGATACGCAACTTCCTACCACTCACTCCCATCTAAGACTGCATGTTTCTTTCAAAATTCCGCACGTTTATGATTTCATTACAAAATTATGCAGGCAATAAGCAGAAATCATACAAAATCACGTCCTCAACACTGGACAAGGTGAAGCCCAACACAAGGGTTTAAACTTGGCGACGATGAAGCTGCCAACATTCCAAGTAACTTGCCTGCCTGTCTAGCAAAGAACTGGGTAAGATAATACACAATCAGCTGCACAAAGCCTGGACAGGCAGAATCCATATACGTATTTTGTATTGTACATAATTTTAGTGATTCCAAAATAAGTGTTATACTACAACCAAACCCACAAATATGTGCGACCTACAAAGATATCGACATGACAAAAGAACAGACGTCACTGTCATCAGATAGGGGGCCCGAAGAATGACAGACAGTGGGGCTGAAATCTGTTCACGACCTCAAAAGGGGCTCGAAACCAAGACGGTAAGACTTACCGGCGATGTTACCGTAACTTTTGACTTTCACTTGGCCTTCAGATTGTTTGTTTTGAATCCAAGCAGGTCAGAGAACGCAATCAGCACCATTTTAAGAAGCAAATTGATATCTGTATTATTTTTAAATAAACTGATTCCTGAGTGACAAATTCTAGAAACAAAAATACGACCTGAACACTCCGTAGTTTTTATTAACAAATTCGGCAATTTTAATACGCAACTATTTTGAGATTTTATCTTAATTTTCATAAATTTAACGTACTTTTAAAAACCCCCTCAGTCAAATTAGTCTCAAGTCATTGGCGCAGGCCGTAAAGTGCTTGCTCTTGCATAGATTACAGTCGTTATGCCCCACCATTTGGACTTACTCCAGAACTGCCCGCAAAATATTGCGTGCCGTCTAGATAATCGATTACGTGTCCGTTGTCTTTCCATCACGCCCCCTTGATAATAATTTGTGATCACGCAGACGATGTGTTTAGCACTGCCAAGCTAAAATACTAAACGTCTGAAAGTCTAATTCGTTAATGTCTTACATCCAAAAATCCAAAGCCATGATTCGTATTTTAAGGTCACATTTTTTACAGTTTCTTTCAGAAAAATGCGTAAAATGAATGTGTATTGGGGACGGTGAGTCATAACTTTCCCCTTAGCACTTTTCATGCCCGTTTCAATTAAGTTCCTTATTTGGGCGATCGGCACTGAAACTTACCGATTCGTTTTAATTTTGGATTTACTTCCTGTCGCTCCTTGCGGAGCATAAGGCCTCCTTTCAGAGGTTTCTTGGTCTGAAAGTGTGCATTCTGTAGTGAGTGACCAGCCCACTGACTTCACAATTTCTACTCATCCTGATATGACTGCCAGTCATCTAGCAGTCAATCAGGAGACTTGGGTGAGAAATGGCCGCTGAATTTTGCTTACGAAACATCTTATTCATACCCGTAAGGTTCTTTTACATGTCGTAAATCTACGACATGGGACCGACGGCTTTACTTCCCCTCCGAAGGAAGTTGTGCTACGGATTTTTATCACCCTTTAAAAAAACCATCGACCACGGCCGGGATCGAACCCGCGAACCTTGGGTCAGTGGCGAGCACGCTAACCACTAGTCCACCGAGGGCGACAAAATCAAATGAATATCCATAAAATTATCTCAAACGAGACTCATCGCGCTCAGCAGTGTGATAACTGCATTCTTAAATGTCCACCTGCTTTAAACGTTTAAAAAACTCCGCACTTCGCCCACAAAACGTATCCATGCGTTTTGCCTTATACAAGGAAGACCCATAATTTCTCCAAACACAAATAACAGATTGATATTTGCAAGAGACAAGCATTATGTTTTCTGTGAAGTAGGTCCATAATTTGTAAATACTACCTAGATGAATTGGAACGTCGCGGGTTCGATTCCCGATGGTGTCACTCAAATTTTTCATTTACATAATCCTTCCGGCCGCATATGGCCCTGGGGTCGACTCAGCCTCTAACAGAAATTAGTACCAGGAATCTTTCCTGGGGGGTAAAGGCGGCCGGTGCGTAGGGCTGACAACCTTACCACCTTCATGTGCCGATTGTCTAAAAAATCTGGGAGCCTCAACCACCTGGAACCCTAAGGTCCAGGCCTGTAATGGGATTGCTTTACCTTTACCTAGATGGAATTAGGGCCTCAAAGGTTTAATATCTATACAATAAAAGAAAATGTCTGTCCGTCCGTCGTCTGTGTGTCTGTCAATGGCAGCCACATATAGGCGCCTCAAATTTTTACAGTAATTTTACGATCATTACGAAACGCGCTGCATCAACTTCGCTGATCTGTATAAATTCCTGTACATCTGATACATTACTTATGATGCAGTACGAAATTATTATTACGTTTATCGTTATATTAGGCAAACTCTACTAAAGGCAACTTCTAGACTCGATAAAGCCGGGATTAGACGGCGCGTGGCTCGGCTCGTTTTACGTCATAACTGACGTCACTGACAAAGAATCGTATTCAAACGCGCCGTGTAACCGGCCTGGCGCGGCGCGGGTATGATTGGTGGAGCGAGGCTCGTGGGATCGCCTCAGAAGCGGTTTTCTCACGATCCTCAAAGGGACTCGGCGCGGGCAGCTTTTGCGGCTACACGCGCTTGCAGTGTACGCGCCAACGCCAGTCTCGTCAACCTGTATACACTTAGGTCTGGTCTTTGTTTTCTGCTGTCGCGGTGCGCGAAAGTGAAAGTTTGTGTCCACAATTGGTATTGGCTAGAATGGAGTGGTCAAACGAGGACATTTTTAAGTTCATAGAACAACACGACTTATTCCACAAGCCGAGCCGAGCCGAGCCGAACCTACCCGAGCAAGGCCGCTGGTGGGCCATTTGCCGAGCTGCGCCGCGTCGTGTAGCCAGATTGTCTTTTCTGTTCCGATCTGTTGGCCGAGCAAGTGACGTCACGTCACTCGACGAGCCACGCGCCGTCTAATCCCGGCTTAAGAGAAAGTCTAAAAAAAAAAAAATATGGTAAGAAGCACTCTGAAGCCGGGAATTTTTTTTATGACTTCGATGTGTGGATGCCAAATGGAGATCTGATGGTATATTTCCATCAGATCTCCACGTAGTCACCACTGACATTTAACCTTTCGTGTCACCGATACAACAAGCCACGTATCATGGCACAGAAGTGTAATGGTCCACCTTCATCTCTCTGCTGCGGAGTGTTCGCTGTGTTTTGACAGTACTCACACGTTAGCTGGCCGACGTTTAGGCAGTAACAAGGGACTGACGTCATGGTGCTACAGAAGGAGACTGTCGTAATGTTCGTTATATTAGATATACACTGCATTTTAACAATTAATTATTTTATTCCAACAAATGCACTACACTAATTTAGTGTTTTCTTGTCACTACATATGTTTCGGCACTTATAGTGTCATCTTCAGGGGTGTCGTCGAGAATTCACGTTTTCAAATGCATCCAAACTCTCGACGACACCCCTGAAGATGACACTAAAGTGCCGAAACATATGTAGTGACAAGAAAACACTAAAATTAGTGTAGTGAATTTATTGGAATAAAATAATTAATTAATGTAATGTTGCTGACATTAATTAATTAACTAATTAATTAATTACACCAACTGTATTTGAGTGAAAAACAACTGGATGTATCGAAGATTATGAACTCTCGACGACCCCCCCCTGAGGATGGCACAAGGTGTGCCGAAACATATGTAGGGCAAGAAAAATCATTGAAAGAAAGTGTAGTGCATTTGTTGGATTGAAATAAAAATTAATTAATTCTCTGCATTAATTCGAAAAAAGTTTCAATTGGAACTTCCCACATTCAAATCGTACTAAATAAAACACAATATCAGGTTCAAAGGGAAAGGCAATGAAGCGAAATCAAGAAAATCTAAAAGCAGTCCACACTTATCGTCCTTTTCGCCATTCGAGTCGAAAAAATGTTTAAATTATCGAGCAGACAAACACCTACTTTGGTAACACGAACCTTCAGTCAACTTCTTGGATTATCTACAGAAATCATAGAAGCTGGTAATTTATAATGTATAAAAATTACGTAAATTACCCCCCCAAGGTAAAAGTACGTAAAGCAACCCATTACAGGCCTGGACAGGCCTTTAGGGTTCCAGGAGGTTGAGACTCCCAGATTTCTAGGCATAAGAAGGTGGTAAGGTTGTCGGCACTACGCACCGGCCGCCTTTACCTCCCAGGAGATACTCCTGGTACTCATTTCTGTTAGAGGCTGAGTCGACCCCAGGGCCATAGTGCGGCCGGAAGGATTGTCAATGATAACTTCCAGTGACACCATCGGGAATCGAACCCGCGACCTTCCGGCTTGTAGAGCATTGCCTCAACCCACTGCGCCACCGCGTGCCCCAACATCGCAAAACGGCTACATGCGGGGGGTGGGGGGTCCCCTGGAGTGTTGTTTCACGCACACAGAAATTTATACCAAGGTGTGGGTCTGCTGACATTGTGGGTTCGAATCCCGTCGGTGGCATGGATGTCTGTCTGTTGTGAGTGTTGTGTGTTGTCAGGTAGAGGTCTCTGCGACGGGCTGATCACACGTCCAGAGGAGTCCTACCGAGTGTGGTGTGTGTCATTGAGTGTGAGTATGTACAAAGAGGTAAAGACTAAGAAAGAAAGAAAGAAAGAAAGAAAGAAAGAAAGAAAGAAAAAATACCACGCTGATTAGACAGCACAGATGGCAAGATTACATTACAATGAATCTTAAATAAATAGAATGGGATGGCGGGAACTGGATTTATCTGGCTCGGGATACGGACAAATGACGGCCGCTTGTGAAAATGGCTGAGGACTTAGGCTACAGGTCGCACAAAGTTTCTTGACAAGCTGAGGTATTTGCTTCTCTAGCTGGAGCCCGCTTCATGCAAGTTAGTTAGTTAGTTAGTTAGTAGTTAGTTAGTTAGTTAGATTAGTTAGTTAGCTAGCTAGCAGATTAGCTTATTATGAGTTTAGTGTCAGTTTAGTTGTTCAGTTTAGTTTAGTTATTAGTTTAGTTTGGTTTAGTTTAGTTGTTAGTTTAGTTGTGTTAGTTTAGTTTAGTTTATTTTAGTTTAGTTTAGTTTGTATTTTAGTTTAGTTTGTAGTTTAGTTTTTAGTTGTAGTTTAGTTTAGTTTAGTTTGTAGTTTAGTTTAGTTTGTAGTTTGTAGTTAGTTTAGTTTAGTTTGTAGTTTAGTTTAGTTTGGTTTGTAGTTTAGTTTAGTTTGTAGTTTTAGTTTAGTTTGGTTTGTAGTTTAGTTTAGTTTGTATTTAGTTTAGTTTAGTTTGGTTTTGTAGTTTAGTTTAGTTTGGTTTGTAGTTTAGTTTAGTTTGTAGTTTAGTTTAGTTTGTTGTAGTTTAGTTTAGTTTGTAGTTTTAGTTTAGTTGTTGGTTTTAGTTAGTTTAGTTTAGTTTGGTTTGTAGTTTAGTTTAGTTTTGTTAGTTTTAGTTTAGTTTAGTTTGTGTTTGTTTGTAGTTTAGTTTAGTTTGGTTTGTAGTTTTAGTTTATGTTTGGTTTAGTTGTAGTTTAGTTTAGTTTGTAGTTTAGTTTAGTTTAGTTTAGTTTAGTTTAGTTTGTAGTTGTTTGTAGTTTAGTTTAGTTTGTAGTTTAGTTTAGTTTAGTTTGTAGTTTAGTTTAGTTAGTTTAGTTGTAGTTTAGTTTAGTTTGGTTTGTAAGTTAGTTTAGTTTTAGTTTGTTTGTAGTTTGTGTTGTTTTAGTTTAGTTGTTGTAGTTTAGTTTAGTTTGGTTTGTAGTTTAGTTTAGTTTGGTTTGTAGTAGTTTAGTTTAGTTTGTAGTTTAGTTTTAGTTTGGTTTGTAGTTTAGTTTTGTAGTTTAGTTAGTTTAGTTTGTAGTTTAGGTGTTAGTTTTGTGGTTTGTTTAGTTTTAGTGTTGTTTAGTTTGTTTGTAGTTTCGTTTTAGTTTAGTTTGTAGTTTCGTTTAGTTTGGTTTGTAGTTTTAGTTTAGTTTAGTTTGTAGTTTAGTTTGTAGTTTAGTTTGTAGTTTAGTTTGTAGTTTAGTTTGTAGTTTAGTTTAGTTTGTAGTTTAGTTTAGTTTGGTTTGTAGTTTTGTTTAGTTTGTAGTTTAGTTTAGTTTGGTTTGTAGTTTAGTTTAGTTTGGTTTGTAGTTTAGTTTAGTTTGTAGTTTAGTTTAGTTTGGTTTGTATTTTTGTTTAGTTTGGTTTGTAGTTTAGTTTTAGTTTAGTTTGGTTTGTAGTTTAGTTTAGTTTGTAGTTTCGTTTAGTTTGGTTTGTAGTTTAGTTTGTAGTTTCGTTTAGTTTGGTTTGTAGTTTAGTTTAGTTTAGTTTGTAGTTTAGTTTGTAGTTTTGTTTAGTTTGGTTTGTAGTTTAGTTTAGTTTAGTTTGTAGTTTAGTTTAGTTTGGTTTGTAGTTTAGTTTAGTTTAGTTTGTAGTTTAGTTTAGTTTAGTTCAGTTCAGTATCTCAGACCATACGGCGTCGACTAGTTGGATAATCGGTAATTATTAATTGGCAAGGATTTGGAAGGAAAAGGGGTTCCCAGCTGTCAATCAAACCAGCACCCCTCCACTCCGAAACCAAACCAGAAGCGTCATCGCTTGAGACACACATCTGAGTGAAAGAGTGGCATTAAAACCCATATCCAGCAAACAGTTCCAGTCCGGTGTTACATACGTCGTGTACTTAGTCACGAACAGCGACTTGAAATCACACTTTAAGCACATAAAAATAACGCATCAAATATAAGGATATTGTTGGATTGATGTGGCTCAGGACGGGTTGATGGAGACAGAATTATGTGTCATTACGATACGAACAAGGTCAGGAGTCTAACAGTCTGAGCTCAATGGAGTTTATTGTGCTCATTATTTATAGGCGACTCCCCACTGAACGAACCAAACGGCAGAGTGCTGACGAATCACACGGCTAGTGACTGAATGTGCCATCAAAGCACACTGCCTGCGCTGAACAAGTCGCGAATAGGGTCAAGTGCTTGAAGCACTGTGCAGTCTGACAGCTGGTCCCATGCCAAGAACAGAGCGTCAGAAATACTGCTGATATTGAAGGGGATATAGCGAGGTTTAAGGCACAAACACTATGACTCCGTAAAGCCTGGTAGAGACTTTACGACGTTTCTTAGGAACCCGTTGCCTCAGATTTCAGGCACAAACACTATGATCCGTTAAGCCTGGTAGAGACTTTACGACGTTTCTTAGGAACCAGCTGTCTCAGGTTTCAGGCACAAACACTATGACTCCGTAAAGCCTGGTAGATACTTTACGACGTTTCTTAGGAACCCGCTGCCTCAGGTTTCAGGCATGAACACTATGAATCCGTAAAGTCTGGTAGAAACTTTACGACGTTTCTTAGGAACCCGCTGCCTCAGGTTTCAGGCATGAACACTATGAATCCGTAAAGCCTGGTAGAAACTTTACGACGTTTCTTAGGAACCCGCTGCCTCAGGTTTCAGGCATGAACACTATGAATCCGTAAAGCCTGGTAGAAACTTTACGACGTTTCTTAGGAACCCGCTGCCTCAGGTTTCAGGCACAAACACTATGACTCCGTAAAGCCTGGTAGATACTTTACGACGTTTCTTAGGAACCCGCTGCCTCAGGTTTCAGGCACAAAAACTATGACTCCGTAAAGCCTGGTAGATACTTTACGACGTTTCTTAGGAACCCGCTGCCTCAGGTTTCAGGCACAAACACTATGACTCCGTAAAGCCTGGTAGATACTTTACGACGTTTCTTAGGAACCCGCTGCCTCAGGTTTCAGGCATGAACACTGAATCCGCAAAGCCTGGTAGAAACTTTACGACGTTTCTTAGGAACCCGCTGCCTCAGGTTTCAGGCACGAACACTATGAATCCGTAAAGCCTGGTAGAAACTTTACGACGTTTCTTAGGAACCCGCTGCCTCAGGTTTCAGGCACAAACACTATGACTCCGTAAAGCCTGGTAGACACTTTCCGTTTCTCAGGAACCCGTTGCCTCAGGTTTCAGGCACAAACACTATGACTCCGTAAAGCCTGGTAGACACTTTACGACGTTTCTTAGGAACCCGCTGCCTCAGGTTTCAGGTACAAACACTATGAATCCGTAAAGCCTGGTAGAGACTTTACGACGTTTCTTAGGAACCCGCTGCCTCCATCATCAGGGTAAATGATGCGGGAATTAGGTTCTTCTGAAACGTCTGTACACCTCTACCAGACTGCATGACGTCACATCCCAGCATACGAAACGTCATGAGAATTTCAAATCTGTCACGGACACTGCTTCACAGCCAGATGTCAGCACATTTCATTTAAGAACAAACAGCGGGATTCCCCATAGTTGTTAATGCTGTTAAAGCCGCGTTCCCACGACTGGTGAGCTGGACAAGCGGGGCAGTAAGTGTATATACTGTACAGGGTGAGCAAAAATTCCCTGCGCTTCTGTCGGAAGTAGGATTAGTGTTACGAGTGGAAGTCGCAGTGAATGTACAGCACTTACAGTAAGTGTCAACGTAACTTCCATGTGCATGTGACAAAGATCACCCTGTATAATGTAAATAACAAGGGAAAGGTCAGTCCACAACAGGCCTATGCACACACAGAGACGAGACGGAGGTGTCCAGCCCATTTCCAACCGGGCACTAGAAGGAAGTGGATGGTCAGTACCACGCCCCGGCCGCTTTACCCCGAGAATGACATCCGGTACCCATTGTACAGGAGGCTGGGTGGGTCCCAGGGCCGGTCTGGACGGCACGGAAAATCTCGCCCCCACCGGATTTCGATCCCCGGACCGTCTAGCTCGTAGCGAGTCGCTATACCAACTACACCGACCGACCAAATACGAGAACTAAGTGACTTTAGAAAGAGTCGTGACAAGGAAACTGTCGAAATTGCACACAACACGCACACTCATTCTTGCAACAGCGATAATACTTCCTCCACGCCCACCTCCTACATATTTCCCCTACATTTCCCTAGCTCCTTGTTGATTCCTTTGACTCGTGTCACGTTTATCGAAGGCCGGTTGGGATCAGACAAGTGGCCAACATGTGTACACGTGCATGTATTTGACAAACGTTTGTCAAATACACCAGTCGTGGGAACGGGACTTTAGGTAAATAATCGGTTATTGTGAGAAGCCTCCGTTAAGGCATGAAACTCTGATAAGCGTTGTTTACAGACTTCACCGTTAGGTAGCTCAGATAAACCGTAATGTCCCATATGGAACTGTCCCTTAGTTCAGTCTCTTTCCCCTCTTTTAAAATTTTACGGTTTTCACCATCGTTAACATTACGGTCTTCTGGCATGTGACGCCGTGTATTTTGATGCAAAAATATCAGCGGTTCGTACGTACGTGTTGCCTGTACCTTCAGGGTAGAGAATCAGGTGGTACAGTAGTGACTACCCTGAAGATGGAGGTAGAAGATTCCTCCGAAACGCTGGTATCCATCTACCAAACTACACTGCGTCATACCACAGAAGAATTTAATGAATAAAAACGCGTATCAGCACACCAAAACCCGCAAATGTCCCGACGCCCAATTGCAGTTGCAATGAATGTAGCCAGTCCGATGCTTAAATAAATGATTCCTGCGTCTGTCGTAAGCGCAGCCACGCCTGTCAAGTAATGTCTTCAAATGTCACCGGTCAGAGATCGATCCCGGTGCCCCCTGCTGGCATTTCACATTTCCTCCATTAGACGTGGCGTTAATTGAAAGATCTGGTGCTACATGTCACGTGATGTCTATCATCAAAGACGACTGACAGTTCGTTTGCAAGACCGCGACGTTTCAGCAACTGCCTCTCTGTAAACACAAATACTTCATCTCGTTTCTACATCCGACACAAACAACTTCATAAATCGGAAGTCACTGGTAATTTAAATGAAATGCTGTCCCTGTGTTTGAACACAACACCATGCAGCGGTAGGACGAAGTAGAGGTATAGCTCCACACGTTGTTAAATTCGGTATTAGATTGGGGGTTCC